>WOXC01003721.1:0-33041 GCA_011680675.1 Gymnobelideus leadbeateri
AGAGAGATAAGGAAGGAAACTACATCCTACTAAAAGGCACCATTGAGAATGAAGCAATATCACTACTTAATATATATGCACCAAGTGGTACAGCATCTAAATTCCTAGAGGAGAAGTTAAAGGAATTAGAGGAAGAAATAGATAGCAAAACTATACTAGTGGGGGACCTTAATCTTCCCCTCTCTGAACTCGATAAATCTAACCTCAAATAAACAAGAAAGAAGTTAAGGAGGTGAATAGAATCTTAGAGAAACTAGATATGATGGATCTCTGGAGAAAACTGAAAGGGGATAAAAAGGAATTTACTTTCTTCTCAGCAGTGCATGGTACATACTCAAAAACAGACCATGTACTAGGGCATAAAAACCTCACAATCCAGTGCAGAAAGGCAGAAATATTAAATGCATCATTCTCAGATCATGATGCAATAAAAATCATATGCAATAAAGGGCCATGGAAAGATAGACTAAAAACTAATTGGAAATTAAACAATTTAATCCTAAAAAATTGGTGGGTCAAACAAGAAATTATAGAAACAATCAATAATTTCATTCAAGAGAATGATAATAATGAAACAACATACCAAAATTTGTGGGATGCACTAAAGGCAGTTCTCAGGGGAAGTTTTATATCCCTGAGTGCATACTTAATCAAAGCAGAGAGAAGGGAGGTCAGTGAATTGGACATGCAATTGAAAAAGCTAGAAAAAGAACAAATTGAAAATCCCCAATTTAGTACTAAATTAGAAATACTGAAAACCAAAGGTGAGATTAATAAAATTGAAATTAAGAAAACCATTGAATTAATAAATAAAACCAAGAGCTGGTTTTATGAAAAAATCAACAAAATTGATAGACCCTTAGTCAATATGATAAAAAAAAAGAAAGAAGAAAACCAAATTATGAGTATCAAAAATAAAAAGGGTGAATCTACCTCCAATGAAGAGGAAATCAAAAAAAATAATGAGGAATTATTTTTCCCAATTGTATGCACATAAATATGACAATCCTAGTGAAATGGATGAATATTTACAAAATCACAAATTGCCCAGATTAACTGAAGAGGAAGTGAATTACCTAAATAACCCCATCTCAGAAAAAGAAATCAAACAAGCCATCAATGAACTCCCTAGGAAAAAATCTCCAGGGCCAGATGGGTTTACTAGTGAATTCTATCAAACATTTAAAGAACAATTGATTCCAATACTCTACAAACTATTTGGGAAAATTAGTGAAGAAGGAGTCCTACCAAACTCTTTCTATGACACAAATATGGTACTGATTCCTAAATCAGGAAGAGATAAAACAGAGAAAGAAAATTATAGACCAATTTCCCTCATGAATTTAGACGCAAAAATTCTAAATAAAATATTAGCCAAAAGACTCCAACAACTTATCACAAAAATAATACACTCTGATCAGGTAGGATTCATTCCAGGAATGCAAGGATGGTTTAATATTAGGAAAACCATCAGTATAATTGAGCACATCAACAATAAAACTAGCAGAAACCACATGATTATCTCAATAGATGCAGAAAAGGCTTTTGACAAAGTACAACACCCATTCCTACTAAAAACACTAGAAAATATAGTAATAAATGGAGCCTTCCTCAAAATAGTTGCTAGCATCTATTTAAAACCATCAGCAAGTATTATATGCAATGGGGATAAACTAGAAGCCTTTCCAATAAGATCAGGAGTGTAACAAGGGTGTCCACTATCACCCCTCTTATTCAATCTGGTACTAGAAACACTAGCAGTAGCAATTAGAGAAGAAAAAGAAATCAAAGGAATCAAATTAGGCAAAGAAGTGACCAAGCCATCACTCTTTGCAGATGATATGATGATATACTTAGAGAATCCTAGAGAATCAAGTAAAAAACTACTAGAGACAATAAATAAATTTGGCAAAGTTGCAGGATATAAAATAAACCCACATAAATCCTCAGCATTCCTGTACATCTCTAATAAAACTCAACAACAAGAGATAGAAAGAGAAATCCCATTTAAAGTCACTGTAGACATTATAAAATATTTGGGAATCTACTTGTCAAAACAAACCCAGAATCTATATGATCACAACTACAAAACACTTCTCACACAAATAAAAACAGATCTAAATAGTTGGAAAAATATCAATTGCTCATGGCTGGGTCGAGCTAATATAATAAAAATGACAATTTTACCCAAACTAAACTATATATTTAGTGCCATACCAATCAATTTACCAAAAAACTACTTCGTAGAGTTAGACAAAATAATAACAAAATTTATTTGGAAAAACAAATGGTCTAGAATATCAAGGGAATTAATGAAAAGAAATGCTAGGGAAGGTGGACTAGCTATGCCAGATCTTAATCTGTATTATACAGCAGCAGTCATCAAAACTGCTTGGTACTGGCAGAGGTGTAGAGTAGTGGATCAATGGAATAGATTAGGTGCAGGAGACCCAGCAGTTAATGAATATAGCAATCTATTGTTCGATAAACCCAAAGACCCCAGTTTTTGGGATAAGAATGCACTATTTGACAAAAACTGCTGGGAAAACTGGAATACAGTATGGCAGAAACTGGGCATAGACCATTATCTAATACCATATACCAAAATCAAGTCCAAATGGGTGCATGATCTAGGTGTAAAGGATGATACTGTAAGCAATTTGGGAAAGCAAGGAATAGTTTACCTGACAGATCTGTGGAGAGGGGAAGACTTTAGGACCAAACAAGAATTAGAGAGCATTATAAAATGCAAAATGGATAATTTTGATTACATTAAATTGAAAAGCTTCTGTACAAACAAAGCCAATGTAACCAAGATCAAGAGGGAGGTGGGAAATTGGGAAAGAAGTTTTACAACTTGTGTCTCTGATAAAGGACTCATCTCTAAAATTTATAGAGAATTGAGCCAAATCTATATGAATACAAGTCATTCCCCAATTGATAAGTGGTCAAAGGATATGAACAGGAAATTTTCAGAGAAAGAAATTAAAGATATCTATAAGCATATGAAGAAATGCTCTAAATCACTATTAATTAGAGAAATGCAAATCAAAACAACTCTTGAGATACCACATCCCTCCAGTCAGATTGGCTAAGATGACAAAACAAGAAAATGACAATGCTGGAGAGGATGTGGACAAATTGGAACACTAACACATTGCTGGTGGAGTTGTGAACTTATCCAACCATTCTGGAGAGCAATCTGGAATTATGCCCAAAGGATTATAAATAATTTCATACCCTTTGACCCAGCCATACCACTTATAGGGTTATATACCAAAGAGATCATAGAAGTGGGAGGAAGACCCATATGTACAAAAATATTTTTAGCAGCCCTTTTTGTGGTTGCAAAGAATTGGAACCTGAAGGGGTGCCCACCAATTGGGGAATGGCTAAACAAGTTGTAGTACATGAATGTAATGGAATATTATTGTGCTATAAGAAATGAAGAGGTGACGGATTTCATAATTACCTGGAGAGACTTATACAAACTGATGCTGAGCGAGAAGAGTAGAATCAGAAGAAATCTGTATACAATCACAGTCATACCATATCTCTGATGACCAACTGTGACAGACTGGACTCTTTTCAGCAATGCAGTGATATAAGTTAATCCTGAATGACTCAAGAAAGTGAGAAATGTGCCATCCAGAGATATAACTAGAAAGAACTGAACCTGAATCCTGATGGAAGCAAACTAAATGATCTTGTTCTTTTCATTGTTTGGTTTTATTTCTTCCTTACCATCTTTCATCCCACCTAGTACAATACGCCTTTGTAATTGGAATAATGTCTAATATGAATGCATTTGCAGATCATATACTGGACTATATGCTGTCGTGTGGGGAGGGGGGAGGGAAGTAAAGGAAACTTGAAAATCAAGGAAATATGGAATTGAAACTTGTTAACTGAAACTAAACTAATAAATTAATTTAATAAAAAAAAGTGACAGCAATACAGGTTCCAGGTCTCTGGAATGGCAGGAGAAAAAGAGAGGTATCTCATCTTTCTAAGTGGGGATTTTCCTTAGTGTCTTCATGATTAATACAAGGAGAGCTGAGTACTGATTGCCCCATAAAGTGATGTTTTTTATTCTTGTTGATTTTAGCATTCTATAGAAATCATTCCTGTCATCACCTCTCTAAGAACAAACCATGAGACTTCCTTCCATTTCCTTCTAGGCCACCTTCTTAATTTTCAATTAAATAAACATTTATTAAGCACCTACTATCTACTAGTTGCTGTGCTAAACACTGGGGATTAGTACTGTTTCAATGAACATTTTACATATCACAAATTTCACCATTAACCCAGAATGCTTTAAATATAAACACCTCAAAAAACATCTACTTGTTCTCAGCATTGCTGGTATTAAGGACTGGGTTTGGATATTTGAAATAATTTCCTTTTGTAAGAATTTTAAAGGAAAGTTTGTTCCCTATACTGTACAAGCTTATTAAATACTTGTTGGTAAGAGTTGGTTAGCAATAGTTAGAAAGAGAAGAGTTGTGTGCATGTGTGGGAGAATCCTCACTGTGAATCTAAGCAGGAACAAGGCAATGTTGTTACTACTATTATAAATTTAACCTTTTTATGAAACAAATAATATACTAGTGAAATTCCTGTTTTCATATTCATGAAGTTTACTCTCAAAGCACTTTCAATCTAACAGGGAAGGTAATATGCAAACAAATTCATACAAAATAACTTATACACTTTTGACAAGAGACAGGGCCAAAGGTGAAAATAGAATAAGTGGGGGGAGTGGTATAGGATGGAGGGAAATATAGCCTTTCACAACATGACTGTTTTTTTTTTTTTTGTTGTTGTTGTTGTTTTTTTTGCCTTTTGGAGGGCAATTGGGGTTGACTGGCCCAAGTCACATGGCTAGTAAGTGTTAAGTGTCTGAGGCAGATTTGAACTCAGGTCCTCCTGACTCCAGGGCCAGTGCTCTATTCACTGTGCAACCTAGCCACTCCCTACAAAGTGACTGTTATGGAAATGTTTTGCATAACTACACTTGTATAACTTATGTTGAATTGCTTGCCTTCTCAATGAGAGAGGGTGGGGAGGGAATAAGGGTGAGAATTTGGAATTCAAAGTATAAAAACAAGTGTTAAAATGTTTTTACATGCAACTGGGAAATAAGATATACAAGCAATGGGGTATAGAAATCTATCTTGCCTTACAAGAAAGTAAGGGGGTAGGGGATAAAAGACGGGGGTGATAAAAGGGAGGACAGACTGGGGGAAAGGGTAATCAGAATGCATGCCATCTCAGGATGGGCGGGAAGGGAGAGATGGGGAGAAAATTTGGAAGGCAAAATTTTGTGGAAATGAATGTTGAAAACTAAAAATTAATTAATTAATTAATTAATTAATTGGAAAAAACAAACCAAAACAAGGTATATGCAGGATAAATAGGATATGATTAATGTAGGAAAAACCCTGGAAAAAGAGGTGTTAGAGAAAGCTTCTTTTGGACCTCCCTTTTATTTTATTTCTACATAGTAGGTCTATGTAAATGAGATTTGCTTCTCCCAGAAACATATTCTTTTGTTGGTCATTGAACAAAGATGAGTATTGCTGAGGAAAGTGAAAAGTTAAGTAACTTGCTTAGTCATAGAGCCAGAATATACTTGTCTACTTAGTACACACATGCATATGTATGTGTATGTGTGTATATTTTATATTATATGTGTCTGGGAGGAAGTGAAATTTTCTCAGAACTTCCCTCTCCCCTCCTCCCACAACTTCACTTCTGCTGTCAAATAGCAGCAAGCCCTTTGAGGAGGCTTTCAGATTTCCTGCCTCTGTGGGCCATTCCTTTAGTCCAGTGGGAGTCAAGGAGAGCCTGAGCTCACTCCTCCCCCTCTGCTTTTGGAACCTTCCACCCCACCCCCACCCCACGCCGCCCCTTTTCCTTCCTGACAATCAGCATCCTTGTCCTTTGAAAGCCATAGTGGTGGTCTCCTTTATTATTTGCCATTGGGGAATATTTTCATGCCAGGACTTGAGCCCACCTCTCAGCCAAAGGGAGAAGGGACAGCTGGTGTCAGGGGCTTGACTGCATTAGGGTATAAATTCCTGTTCTGTCTTGTGTAACATGTCTCTTCCTCATGATCAGTCATAGGGAAGACCTCCCTCATCTCTCTGGGAAGAGAATAAATTCCTGTTCTTGTCCTAAGAGATCTCTGTGTTCTTGATTAAATTTTGGATGAGATTTTTCATCACAAGCATATTTGTATATGTATGTATAAACACATGTGTACATATACACAAATACACATAAATTTTAGGCCTGGTTGCAAAAAATTGGTGTATTTGTTTCTTTTTAATGACATCTGTGATTTCTTAAGTGTGAAGATGTCTCTCTCCCAATGCAGGTCAGTAACTTAGATTCTTTTTTTTTCAGTAACTTAGATTCTTCTAATTGTCTATCATGACTTTAAGTCACTTGCCTAGGCTCCCAGCTAGTATTAGAGATAGGACTTGCAACTAGCTCTTTCTGATCCCAAGATTGGCTATCTCTTTACTATGGCCTATGTCAAGAATAATAAGCATTAAATGCATGTTTATTGATACTGAATTACATTGTAGACATTATTGAATACTTTTAGTGACTTTTGTTCCTTTTGTCATTTTATTATAGTCCTTGGAGATAGTGAAAAGGCAAGTTTGGCCCTGCAGATAATTGTGTATTTTTATGTTTCATGTGTTCATGGTCTCAATGGCCATCATCCAGTGGCCAATCTTCTTGTGATAAACCATTCTGTACTTAATTAAGCTGGTCTTGGGAGAACAGATCAAATCTACTACACAGACTTTATTCAAAGACTTCCCATTTTCCTTTAAAAACCCATTTATCAGTGAGCAGGAGCAGAAAATTTTCAGAGTAACACACTTCTTTGGCTATGAAGAAGTCACACTAGGCAGGCAGATGGCCTGTTCCCTTTACGGAAATATAGCAATCAGAAATGGTGCCAATACTTTGCTGATTTTATTTATTCTGAAATTGGTTGCTTTCCTACATTTCTCTTGCTTATTTAAAAACTGTTAGAATTTTTTTTTGCTTCTGTGGTTAAAGGAAACAACATGTATCTCTCCTTATCAGGCTTAAGTATAAAGTCTAAAAATAAACCAACATTAATTAAATTGCAAATGTAATCATGGGGTTTGATTCAATTATAAAAAGCAGGACTGGCATTCTGTAAAATTCCCTTGAACATTTTATCAAGAGCATCAGGAAATACTTTGCCAATGTAAACTGGCTGTAGTTGGCCAGGAGTGAGCTAAAAATACAGAAAAATTGAATGATATATCAAAATTAACATGAAATATGAATCTAATAAATCTTCCCTAATTGTTTTAGCAAAAGTAATAATAATTATGTTTTATGTATTGCTTTAAGATTTGCAAAATTTTTTATAAATATCTTATTTGATCTTCAGCACAAACCTGGGAGGCATGTGCTATTTTATGCTAATTTTGCAAATGAAGAAACAGGCACAAATAGAAGTTAAATTTTTTGCTCAAAGTAATTGTCTGAGAAAGGAATAAAACTCATGGCTTCTGAACTATCTACACATTCCTGTTGTTCTTTTTATTTTGATTCATAATTTAACAATCATCAAAACACAAATGTTTTAATATACAAAGAACACAAAAAGAGGATTGCATATGAAAACATTAGTTTCACTAATGTACTATTTGTTGGAAAAAAGTACATATTAAATTTAGGATAGTAATAATAAAATTGCCCTGATTCTATTTATATATAAAGTGAAGATTCACCTACACATGCTCAAAGCTTTCCTTTCACAAATATTGATGGCAATTGCTAACTGGTAGATGCCCCATAGTTTTTGGCAAGCTTGTATAAAAAGCAAACTTTCCTCTGAAATACTTGCTAAAGGAAATGATCTTGAAGATCTTAATACCAGTGACACTGACTACAAGTAGATGTGCTATGAGGTGTTTATATTTCAAGCTTTCTAAGTTTGTGGTGCAATTTGTGATACCTATAATGTTCAATGAAACAGCATGTTGATTGAAGTTACCTAATAAAACAAGAGTGAGCATATTGCTGCAGACTATCAACACATAAAAACTTCTGAAATAGGCAACAAGAGATAAATATGACAAATGTTCATTTTCTATCAGCCTGTTAAGTAGGGAGTAGTAATGTGCATAATTTCCTCTGTTTGGTTAAAAATGTCCTATTTTTATAGTCACGATTAAAAAAAAAAGTAAAGAACTGAAAATGTACCCGTTACAATGGTCTCTTGACAGGCATCCAGAACAGGAACAGCATAAAGTTACTGAAGATTTACCACAGTTCCCCAAAAGGTCATAAAATAAGACAGAAAAAATTCAAATTATAGTTCCTTACCTTTTTCTCTTAAAACTTATGGTCAATGATGTGATTGCATCTAAATATAAACACAAAAATGAATCTGGCTAGGACAAAATAGTCATTTTTTTAGACTAAAGAGTTTGACTGAAAGATGCTTTTAGTACATATGTCTTCAAGTGAGAGACTGAACATGGATCCTGTAACCAAACCACGGTTGGCAAGAGTGAAATGGACCCCATTACATTCTGAGGGAGCTGTTTTTAAACAATTAATAAGGACGATAAATGTTCATAGAGTTAGTTGCTTTTTTGTGAAGGGAATAGGCCATCTGCCTGCCTACTGTGACTTCTTCATAGCCAAAGAAGTGTGTTACTGTGAAAATTATCTTCTGCTCACCAACAAATGGGTTTTAAAAGGGAAATGGAAAGTTTTTGAAAAAATCTGTGCAATAAGTTTGATCTGCTTTCCCAAGACCAGCTTAAGGAAGAACAGAAGGACTTACCATTAGAAGATTGGTCACTGGAGGATGAATATTGAAAACATGAACCTATGAAAAGAAAATACACAATCATCTTCAGGGTCAAACTTGCCTTTTCAGTTTCTCCAAGGACTAAAGAGTTAAAGATCATTGAAGCCAACCCCCATATTCCACATGCAAAAGAAATGGAGTATTAGGGAGCTGAAGTGACTTTCCCAGGGACACCCATATTTTTCTGACTCCAAAGCAAGTGTCCTATTGTATTGGCAACCACACCAGCATATCCAGGATGGCTACTACTACGGGTTCTTAGATTTGCTTAACAAGGAAAGATAGCTGTTTAAGAGGTCAACAATCTTTTATAATTACATTTTTAGTTCAGGGGAAAAGGCAGCACCCTGAACGTCAGAGAAAATAAAATCACAGAAATAAAGACCAACATACGGGGCTCTGATGGCCTGAATCAACTATATACTCTACATGCATCCCTGTATCAAGAGAGCATTTCCATCTGAGAATTTGGGAGTTTTGAACATATGGCCACGCAGAATCTTGACCAGGGAATCATAAGATACTTATCATAACCAATCCCCCAAAGCAAAATACCAATACAGAGTATATATAAACTTCTTTCAATCAGAAGGCATCACAACACTTGTGACTCAGTGCCTAATTGGAAAATAGCAAAAGGTTTGAAAGACTTCCTGCAGGCAAGCACCACCTTAGCCAGCTTCCCTTAATAGGATCCATGTGAAGTCTATTAATGGGCATGGAAGATCTTAAATCCCATTAATATTACACCTATTCATTATTCTTTTTTTTTCAAATGCTTTATTTACTTCTGGTTTACATCATTCATTTCCACCAGATTTTGAGTTACAATTTTTACATCCATTTTTTCCCTACCCACCACCCCAGAATAGCAGTCCCACTAGATATCCCCTCATCCAATCTGCTCTCTCCCATATTTCTCCCATACCCCCTTCAACTTTGCCATTAGGGCAAGGTGAATCTCTGAGCCCCACTGCCTGGACATCTTATGAAACATTTAATTTTAAAACTTCTATTTTCAGATCCATTCCCTTCCTCCATTGTCACCCATTCCCTCAGAGAAGATAAGCAATTCAGTATGTGTTGTACATGTATATCTATGAAAAACATTACCATAGTAGATATACTGTAAAAGACTACTTATATTTCCCTCCCACCCATCTCACCTCCCACCTGGTCCATTCCCTACTTTGATCCTGTCCCACTTTGAAAGTAGGTACTTCCAACCTCCCCTCCCCCTAGAATGCCCTCCCCTCCATCCTCCCCCCTTTCATCCCCCTTTCCCCTACTCTCCTGAAGGGTAAGATATCCCATTTAGTATATATGTGATTCTCTCCTTGAGCCAACTTCAATGAGAATATGGTTTTGCCTTTTTGCCTTCCTGTTCTTCCCTTCCCCTGCAATGACTTCCCTTTGCCTCTTCTATATGAGATACTTTACCCTACCCTGTCTGTCCCCATCTCCTCTTGCCACTTTCCTCTCTCACCTCTTAACTTCACCCCTTAAGTATCATCCCTTCACATCAAATTCAACCTGTGCCCTCTATCCATGTATAACTGTAAACATATATACACACATTCACTTATGTATTCATATGACCATATACCCTTCTTCAATTATTTTCATAATGAGAAAGGTTTCATCAGTCACAGTTATTGCTTTTCCATGTAAGAATGTAAATAGGTCAACTTGGATAAGTTCTTTTGATTTATTTTCCCTGATTACCTTCTCAAGCATCTATTGCTTCTTGTGTCTGAATGTCAAATTTTCTATTCAATTCTGGTTTTTTTCCTCAAGAATGCTTGAAAGTCCTCTATTCCAGTGAGTGACCATATTTTCCCCGGAAACAGGATACTCAGTTTTGCTAGGGAGGTGACCCTTGGCTTCAATCCCAGCTCTTTTGCCTTCTGGAATATCATATTCCATCCCCTTCAATCCCTCAGTGTAGAAGCTGCCAGGTCCTGTGCTATTCTGATTGTGTTTCCACATTATTGAAATTGTTTCTTCCTGGCTGCTTGTAGTATTTTCTCCTTGATCTGGGAGTTCTGGAACCTGGCTATAATACTCCTAGGAGTTTTCTTTTTGGGATCTTTTTCAGGAGGCAATCGGTGGATTCTTTCAACCTCTATTTACCCCTCTGGACCTAAAACATCAGGGCAATTTTCCTTGAGAATTTCTTTAAGTATGATTTCTAGGTTCTTTCTTTGATGGTATCTTTCAAGTAGTCCAATAATTTTTAAATTATCTCTCCTGGATCTATTTTCCAGGTCAGTGGTTTTTCCCATGAGATATTTCACATGGCCTTCTATTCTTGCATTTGTTTGGATATGCTTAACAGCATCTTGATTTCTCATAAATTCATTTGCTTCCATTTGCTCCAGTCTAATTCTGAAGGAATGATTCTCCTCAGTGAGCTTTCCTGGTTCTTTTTCCATCTGGAAAATTTGGCTTATTAAGGCATTTTTCTCCTCATTGCCTTTTTTAGCCTCGTTTGCCATTTGAGTGAATCTATTTTTAAGGTCTTATTTTCCTCAGTCAGGATGTTGACTCTCATTTCATACTTTTCTGGCTTCTCTCTAATTTCTCTTCCCAAATGTTCTTCCACTTCTCTTATTTGATTCTTAAGGTCTTCAAATGCCTGTAACCAGCTCCTATTTTCATTTGGGGCTTTTGGTCCAGGAGTTTTGACCTTCCAGTCTTCCTCCTGTTCCATGCTTCAATTGTCTTTGCCCCCAAAATAGGAGTCTAATGTTGCATTTTTCTGTTTATTTTGTTTCCTTTACCTAGGCATGTTGCCTCTCAATTACTTAACGTTTGGGCTTGTTGCCAAAGTAGTACTTTGCCACCCGCCAGGGAAGCTCTACCCCAAACACTGGGGCTTTCTCAGCTGCCAGAGTTATTAGTTGGGTGCTCTCTCTTAAGCCCCCACATGCTCTGACAACTGGTCACACACCCCAATACCTCCACCACAAACCACAATCCTGATCCAAGAAGGGTAAAGCAAGAGTGCCTATCCCCCAGACTCATTGCCAGATCCCCCTACAGTTTGCAGGCCAGGAGCTGAAGCTGCAACATGGTGGGCTGCTCCTTGGCTAATCAGTGCCTTCTCGCCCCCTGGGGAAAGAGGCCAACAAACTCTCCCAAGCAGTTCCAAAGTCCATAGGGTACTGACCTCTCACTTTGTCCTAGGAATCTATGTGTTAATAATTCTGCAAACAACACAGCTGCTGGTGTTCTGGGCTCCCTCCACCCAGTTGCTGATCCAGACACCCTGGGGCTAAAATCTCTGCTAAGGAGGTCCTGGCCTTGGCTCCCAGAATGCTACGCTGCTGGGCTGCCAGGCTGTCCTCAGTGGGAGGTTAGTTTCTCTGTGTAATTTTGTAGGTTCTGGAGCTCTGGAGTTTGTTTAGAGTACACTTTTTCATAAATTTGGAAGTCGTGGGAGCAGGAGCTGTGAGGAAATGCTGTTACTACTCTGCCATCTTGACTCTACCTCCTGTGATTTTCCATTTTTGTTCTGATTCTTCTTTCACAACATGGCTGTGGATATAGATATATACATATATATATAAATAGATAGATAGATAGATAGATAGATAGATAGATAGATATTTAAAACATGACTGTATATGTATAACATAAATTACTTGTTTTCTTGTGGAACTGGAAGAGAAGGAACAGAGAAAAATTGAAACTCAAAATCTTACAAAAATGAATATTTAAAACTATCTTTACACAAAATTATAAAAATATTATTAAGAAAAAATGTATTCTTTTTTGGATCACAATGCAATAAAGGTTAATTTAATAAAGGGCTATGGAAACATAGATTAAAATTAATTGGAACCTAAGTAATCTAAGTCTAAGGAAACAATAGGTGAAAAAGCAAATTTTAGAAACAATCAATAATTTCATTAAAGAGAATGACAGCAAGACAACATATCAAAGTGTGTTGATGTGTTATATGCAGCCAAAGTGGTACTTAGAAAAAAATTATGTCACTAAAAGCTTATGTCAATATAGTAATAAAAAGATAAATAAAGTTATCCATAAAAAACTTATAAAATCCCAGTTATATAATGCATTAGAAATCCCAAAAAAGAGAAGAATAATGGAATTGAAAGTATGAAAACCATTTAACTAATAAATAAAATTTAGAGGTGACTTTATAAAAAAAAAATAATAGACAAATCTTTGGTTAAATTTATTTTTTTAAAGTAAGAATGCCAAATTTCCAGTATGTAAAATGAAAAGGATAAATTCACTGCCAATGAGTTAAAAATATAATAATTAAGTTATTTTGCCCAATTACATACAAATAGGTCTAACAATACAACAAAATTTATGAATATTTGCAAAAGCATAAATTGTCTAGATTAAGACAAGATGAAATGTAATACTTACATAATCATATCTTAGAAAAAGAAATTGAACAAATCCTCAATGATTTCCCAAAGAAAATTCCCCAGGACAATATGTAATCACAAGTAAATTCTAACAAGCATTTAAAAAACAATGAATTTCCATCCTATATGAACTATTTGGGAAAATAGGACAAGAAGGAATATTACCAAATACCTTTGTTGAGGCAAATATGGTGTGGCTACCTAACCCAGAAAGAACAAGACCAGAGAAACAATACAATAGACTTAATTTTATAATCAATATTGATGCAAAACTTTTAAGTAAAATACTAGCCAGAAAATTACAGCAATATGTCATAAACATCATATGCCATCACCGGGCAGGATTTATACCAGGAATGCAAGGCTGCTTTAATATTAGGAAAACAAACAGCATAATTGACCTTATTAATAATAAAACCAAAAAAGCAATCATGATTATCTAAGTAGATGAAAAAAAAAACCTTTTCAGGAAAATACAACACACATTCCTATTAAAAACACTAGAGGGGCTGGCTAGGTGGTGTAGTGAATAGAGCACTGGCCTTGGAGTCAGGAGGCCCTGAGTTCAAATCCAGTCTCAGATACTTAATACTAGCTGTGTGACTTTGGGCAATTCACTTAATCCCAATTGCCCAGCCTTCCCCCTCCAAATAAAATAAAATAAATAAAAATAAAAACAATAGAGAATATAGGAATAAATGAAGCTTTCCTTAAAAATGATAAGAAGTATCTATCTAATACTAGCAGTAAGCATTTTCTATAATACATATAAACTGGAAGCCTTTCCAATAAGCAATATCATCATCATTTGTCAATATTACACCAGAAATGCTAGCTATAGCAAATATAAAAATAAAAATGAATTGAAGAAATTACGTTAGGAAATGAAGAAATAAAACTATCATTCTGCAGATGATATGATTGTGTACTTAGATAATCCTAGATAATCCATTTAAAAAAGCACTAACTGAAATATTTAACAACTTTATCAAAGTTGTAGGATAAAAAATAAACCCATATAAATTCACATTGCTATATATTATGAACAGGCTACATTTAGCAATTAGAAATAAAAGGAGAAATTCCCTTTAAAATAACTATAAACAATAAAAAATACTTGAAATTCTACCTGCTAAGAAAAACCAAGGAACTATATGAACAAAATTACAAAACACTTTTTGCACAGATAAATAAATAAATAGATAACTAAATAGATAGATCTGAACAATTAGGAAAAAATATTAAATACTCATAGGTAGACTGATGTCTATCTAAATTGAATTATTTATTCAGTTCCATACCAATCAAACTACCAAAAATAAGCTTATATTGCTAATAAAAATAATAACATTCATCTGGAAGAAGAAAAATCAACAATATCAAGAGAATTATCAAAAAATAATTGAAGGAAGGTGGCCTATCCATACCAGATCTTAAACTGTAATACCAAGAAATACTCATCAAAACAATCTGGTGGAACCTTAGAAATAGAATGGTAGAGAAGATGGCTAAATGGAAGGAGTAACTTTTCCAAGCTCCTCCGAGAATCCCGTCACTAAACTCTAAAAAATGAATGTGAATGGATTTTAGAGTGTCAGAATCCACTGGGACACAGAGGGTGGCAGAATCCAGCCCAGGAAAATGCCCACTTGGGTCTGGGCAGGGGGAGTGCACATGTGTGAGCTGCACCAGCCTGGCCTAGAGAGTGGACTACAGCAGAGAGAGGAGCCCCACCCAGCACACTTACCCATCACAAAGGCAATTAGCAGCCTCTCATGGGACAGGAGGATCCCTAGGAGCTGGGTAAGAGAAAGCACAGGTCCCAAAGCAGAGACAACAGCTTCTCCTCAAGCTATCAGCCCACAGCCTGGAAGTTAAAAATCACCTGCCTGATTTTCTACGGGCCAGGATGGCAAAGTAAACTCTAGCTGCTGCTATTACCCCTCCCTCCCTGACCTAGAAAACCCAGAGATAAATGTCCCACCCAGAATAAAATCCTGAATTAGAGAAATAGAATGGTAGATCAATGGGATAGGCAACACACAGATGTAAATGACCACAGTAATCTAGTGTTTGGTCAACCCAAAGAACCAAACTTCTGGGACAATGACTCACTATTTGACATAAACTGCTGGGAAAACTGGAAAGCAATTTGTCATAAATTGGCTACAGACCAACATCTCACAAAATATACCAAGTTAAGTTTAAAATAGCTACATGATTAATTCATAAAGAGTGATACCATAAGGACATTGAGGGGGGGGGGGATCATGGAAAAATTTAGCTGTCAGATCTATGGAGGACTGAAGAATTTAGGCCTAAAAGACATCGAAAATATTACTAGAAAATAGAAAAAATTGATTATATCAAGTGAAAATGCTTACATTCAAACAAAAGCAATGTAGCTAAGATTAGAAGGAAAGCAGAAGACTGGGAACAAATTTTTTGCATTATCTCTGATAAAGGCCTTATTTGTCAAATGTACAGAGAAGTAAGAAAAATTCATATGAAAACAAATCATTCCTCAAATAATAAATGGGAAAAAGCTATGAACAGGCAGGTTTCAGACAAAGAAATCAGACATCTATAAACATATGATAAAAATGCTCAAAACTACTCTTTATTAAGCGAAATACAAATTAAAATGACTCTGAGATACCACCTTGCACTTATAAGATTAATTAATATGATAGAATTGGAAAATAATAGTTGGAGAGGATTTGGGAAAATTGGGACAACAATACACTGCTGGTAGAATTGTTGACTGATCCAACAATTCTGGAGAAAAATTTGGAACTATGCTTAACAGGCTTTAAATATGCACATCCTTTTTGATTTAGCAATAGCATTACCAGCTGTGTGTTACAACATAAAGATTAAAAAGGGGGAAAAATCTACCTGCACAAAACATAAAACAGCTCTTTTTGTGATGGCAAAGAATGGTAAAGTGGTGGATGTCTACTGATTGGCAAATGACTGAAGAAGTCATGGCATATGATTGTAATTAAATATTGTTGTGCTATAAAAAACATGATGACCAGAATGCTTTTAGAAAAACCTGGGAAGATTTTAATGAACTGATGCACAGTTAAGTGAGCAGAACCAGCAGAACCAGAACCAGTAGAAAGTAAAAATTATTAAAGAAAGATATTAATAGTGAATAATCACAGTTAATTAGCTCAAGAAAATATTTTTGATTCAAGTTGCATTTTCATGTTACTACAGTAACAATAATACTATACAGTGATCAACTGTGAATGACTTAGCTATTCTCAGCAGTATGAACATCCAAAACAATTACAAAAGACTCATGATGAAAAATACTAACTACTTTCAGAGAAATAATTTATAGATTCTAAATGCAAATCAAAATATAATATTGTTTACTTTTAATGTTTTTTTTAATTTGGTCTGTGTTTTCTTACATAACATGACTAATATGAATATGTTTCACATGATTGCACATGTATAAAATGCATGATCTATATTAAATTTCTTGCTCTCTATAAGACGACAGATAAGGAGGGAGAGAACATGTATCTCAAAATTTTAAAAAGTGTTAAAATTGGCTTCATGTTTAATTGGAAAAATTAAAACATTATTGAAAAAATTTTAAAAAGAAAGTATGTCATCTAGAGTGCTATTTGGCACAGTGGGTTGAGAATGAAATCTGAGACTAAAAATCCAAAACCTTTCTATATCTCAATTTACTCATCAATAAAATGAAGGTAATGATATTACATCTATCAGAGCGTTGTTGTAAGTCATAGTAGTGTGAGTTTTCAAATCTGTAATCTTTTGCATACCATAAAATGTTAATAAATTCTAACTAGTATTGCAGTACAGTACAGAGTATTGTCAAAGGCAAATATCATGCATACAAATAATGTCTCTGTGACTAAGAAGATGACTTTGCATTTCTTTTGAATATGGTTTTCTAATTTATATAATGAAATACTTGAACTAGATAACTTAAAGTTCCCTTCTACCTTCCAATCTATCATCCTAGAATTTTTCCTTTCCTTTCATTTCTTCTTATTTCCTTTACATCTCCTCACCTGGCCACTCTCCTCTCCTCTCCTCTCATCTTCTCTCCTCCCCTTTTCTCCCCTCCCACTCAGATTTCTACTTTCTCATGGTATTATAATTCTAAATGTGGTGACTTTAAAAAAAATTTTGCTATATTATTTTTCAATAATCTTTTCAATTTTCATCCATTTGTTGTCTTCCTTCCAATTACACACTATTTATCAAATCTTAGGTTTAGTTGTACCTATTTACAATTTTCCTGATTTTTTTTTTACCTCTAGTGCTTCTCACTGTTTTATGTGGGCAAAAATACTTTAAGCCTACCACCAACCTGCCCCCATAATTTTTTAATAAATGAATTGCTGTCCTAAATTGGTGCTGCCCTTGGAGGCTTTATCTCTTTGCTTGGCAAATAGATCAAATATTGCTGGCTGTGACACTTTTTATTCCTTTAACATCTCTTGCTTGTGGTTATCGATTTGCATCTATTAAATTATTGTTGTGCTGAGGTCACTTTTGATCATTTCCTCTTTTTCAACATCATCAGCTTGTTTAAATGAAATTGGTGATCTTTTCCTACATGATAAAACATATCTTCTCATTTTTAAGCTTTCTTGCATATTTGTATTGATTTTGGATCTTGATTCCATCAAGGAAAACAGTATAAATGACTATTTTTGGAGTTACTTTGGAGTTACTTAGTTTTATATTTGCCAAAATAATAATTATTTAATTTGAAGTTTTTTTTCCATACCATCTCGCTGAAGAAGGTATTCATGTTATTTAGAGGTGAGAATTCTTTTTGAGTGACTAAATAAAACTATTAACAAATTATCTATTTGTAGAGGTGACTGAAATAAGAAAGTCAACTTAACTTAATTAATATGAACTTAGTGGAGTAACAGAAACAGAGACAGAGACAAAGAGATTTGGCTATTTTCAGTACTGGTTTGTTTCCAATGCTTTAATTTATTATAAAGTTCACTATATCCCAAAATGTGTGTTCACAAGATTTTCTATACTTGAACATTAGTAAGACATAGGAAAGAATAATATCTCCAGTGAATTTTGAAATTAAATAATAGGTGACTCAGAAACTTATCTTTAAATGATGTCTATCTTTTAAGGATGACATGCTTTAAATTTTGATTCTGATCTTTTCCATAGCTGAGAATAAGGGGGAACAGTCTTGTGAGCTTTTAAATAAGTAATCCACAATTGAGACTTTCTTAGAAAGGTTCTCTTTGACATTTTTTTTTCAGAGATGAGAAGCTACTTGAGAATTCTTGTGAGGAATTACATGGTAGTTCTACTTATTTTAACCCAATTCAACTGAAATGATTATGATATTATGCATATATTTTTCAGGTTCTTTGACAAGTTCAGTATTTGAACTTACTTTACCTTTAAGGTTTGAACTTACTTTTTAGGATTTATGTAATAATGACAGTTGAACAATTTAAGCATGCCAAGATTGCCTCTAAAGTGTATGCATATTGATTGGTATGCTTGGGTCACAATCATGTAGAAAGTAAAAATTATTAAAGAAAGATCTTAATAATGAATAATCACAGTTAATTAGTTCAAGATAATATTTTTGATTCTAGTTACATTTTCAGCAATATTTAGCCAATGTATTTTTCTTTTTTTCACTATATTAAATTTGTTTGCATTACACAAGATACTCCTCCTACCAGTTATCAGGAAATGACATATAATATCTCAGGGTTATTGATGACCAATTCAAGTTCACACATACTTTAGACACTTTGATTTCTAATTTTGAACTTTATAGAAACCGGATTATATAAAGATTAAAAGGTAATACACACTGGTCAGTTTGACTTGGTATCAGGGCAGAGACTTGCCTCAGCTAGTTTCAGAGTCTGAAACAATTCCTATGAGGGCTCAAAAGTATATTTAAAAATCAAATGAGAGAGATAGAAAAATAGGAAAATAAATGATAGTGATGCAAGGAGGTTATGAAAAAAATCAATGGCTTTGAAAAGGAGTCACAATAAATACTGAAGAAAATAGCAACTTAAAAAACAGAATAGGGCCACAGCACCCACAGAACAGCCCAGAGAAGCTAACCTCCTGCTGAGGACAGCCCAGCAGCCCTGCAGGGAGCTGCCAGCGCAGCACTCTGAGAGCAGGCAGCAAAACCAGCTGGGAACCGACAGCGAAGCTTGCAGAGCCCAGCCCAGGTCCGAGGTTTTAGCCCCAGGGCGGCCGGGCATTCATCTGGCTGGAGGGACCCCAGAACACCAGCAATTGTGGCAATCCCAGAATTATCAGCACAGATATGCCTAGGACAAAGTGAGAGGTTAGTGCCCTATGGACTTTGGGACCAGTATTTGGGGAACACGTGGCTTCCCCCACTGGGAGCAAAAAGCTGCTGAAGAAACATCTGCACAGAAGCCATTTTGCAGTGTCAGCAGTGGCTCTAGCTCCTGGTCTGTGAATTGTAGGGAGATCCAGCAATCAGTCTGGGGGTTAATTGCTCTTGCTTTAAACTGCCTGGATCTGGATTGTGGTCTGGGGGGGAAATTTAGGGTGGGTATCCAACTTCCCAGAGTGGGTGGAGGCTTTACAGAGGCCACGAAACTGGGAGAAGTTGTGAACACCCCACATTTGGGCGGAAGCTCCCCTGTCTGGTGGCAGAATCCTACTGTGGCAACAAGCCCCCAAATCAAGTAATTAAGTGGCAATATGCCTAGGCAAATGAAACAAAATAAACAGAAAAGTTCAACATTGGACTCCTATTTTAGGGGGAAAGAGGCTCAAAGCATGGAGGAGGACTATGAGGTCAGAACTCCTGCACCAAAAGCTCCAAATGAAAATGCTAGCTGGCTACAGGCCATAGAGGACCTTAAGAAGCTGATAAGAGAAGTGGGGGGAAATCTGGGAAGAGAAATGAAAAAGATGCAAGAAGAGTATGAAATGACAGTCAACAGCCTGACTGAGGAAAACAACACCTTAAAAAAATAGACTAACTCAAATGGCAAAAGAGGCTCAGAAAGGCAATGAGGAGAAGAACGCCTTAAAAAGTCCAATTTGCCAGATGGAAAAAGAATCTCAAAAGCTCACTGAGGAGATTCATTCCTTCAGAGTTAGACTGGAGCAAATGGAAGCTAGTGACTTTATGAGAAATCAAGATACTATTAAACAGATCCAAACAAATGAAAGAATAGACGGCAATGTGAAATATCTCATGGGAAAAACCACTGACCTGGAAAATAGATCCAGGAGAGACAATTTAAAAATTATTGGACTACCTGAAAGCCATGATCAAAGAAAGAACCTAGAAATCACCCTTCAAGAAATTCTCAAGGAAAATTGCCCTGATGTTTTAGACCCAGAGGGCAAAATAGAGGTTGAAAGAATCCACAAATCACCTCCTGAAAAAGATCCCAAAAAGAAAACTCCCAGGAATATTATAGCCAGGTTCCAGAATCCCCAGATCAACGAGAAAATATTACAAGCAGCCAGGAAGAAACAATTTCAATATTGTGGAAACACAATCAGAATGGCACAGGACCTGGCAGCTGCTACACTGATGGATAGAAGGGCATGGAATATGATATTCCAGAGGGCAAAAGATCTGGGAATGAACCCAAGGGTCACCTACCCAGCAAAACTGAGTATCTTGTTTCAGGGGAAAATATGATCATTCAGTGGAATAGAGGACTTTCAAGCATTCTTGAGGAAAAAACCAGAGTTGAATAGAAAATTTGACATCCAGACACAAGAAGCAAGAGATGCTTGAGAAGGTAATCAAGGAAAAGAAATCAAAAGGAACTTATCAAAGTTGGACTATTTACAGTCCTACATGGAAAAACAATAACTGTGTTTGATGAAACCTTTCTCATTATGAAAATAATTGAAGAAGGGTACATGGCATATGTTCACAGGTATATATGGATAGAGGGCACAGGTTGAATTTGATGGAAAAGGAACACATCTCCATTTTCACCTTCCAAGTGGATCTCCATCTTCAGTACTACGTCAAGTCAGTGTGACTTCATGGCAAGCTCCAGTGTTTCTCACAGCTCTGCTGATACACACCTCCCAGTCATTCATTGAGTCAGTCAATAAATATTACATACTAAAAAAAAAAACAGAATAGGCTAAATGGCACAAAAATAAGACACAAAAGTTGACTGTAGACAACTCCTTAAAAAGCAGAATTGACCAAGTTGGGAAAAAATAGACAAAAATTCAGTGCAGAAAATTCCTCAAAAAGTAGAAGTGACCCAATGGAAAGAAGATAGAAAATAACTCCTTAAAAATTAAATTGGGCAAATGGAAGCTAATGACTCTATGAAACATCAAGAAACAAACAGAAAAAAGAAAGAAAATGTGAAATAGCTGATTCCAAAAACAAGTTATCTGGAGAATAGATGCAGAAGGGACAATTTAATAATTATTGGACAACCTGAAAGCCAAGACCAAAAACAAAACAAAACTAAATAAAAAGCCTATACATTACATATCAAGAAATCAACAAGGAAAATTACTGTTATATCTCAGAATCGGAAGGTAAAATAGAAATTGAATAAATCCACCTATCATCTCCTGAAAGAGATCCCCAAATGGAAACTAGAAGTAATATTATAACCAAACCCCAGAGCTCATAAGTCAAAAAGAAAATATTGCAAGCCACCATAAAGAAGCAATTCTAATGTTATGAAATCACAATCAGGATGACATAGGATTTAGCATTTTCTATATGAAAGGATCAGAGGGCTTGGAATGTGATATTCTGGAGGACAAAGGAGGTAGGATTACAACCTGCCCAGCAAAACTGAGTATAATCCTTCAGAGAGAAAATGGACATTCAGTGAAATTCAACCATTTCTTATGAAAAGACCAGAGATGAATAGAATATTTGACTTTGAAATATAAAACACAGGAGAAGCTGAAAAAGATAATTGGAGAAGAGAAACCATATGGGATTTAACAAGATGAATCTGCTTGTATGCCTACATGAAAAGATGATGCTTGTAACTTCTAAGAATTATCTCATTATTGGATTACTTAATAGAAGTATACATAGACAGTAAGCAGAGGTGTGAATAGAATGTGATAATATCATTTAAAAATATATTAAGGGATTAAAAAGAGGGAGGCACTGGTATAAGAGAAAACAGAGCACTAGAATGAGGAAAATTATCTCACATAAAAGAGGCACAAAAAGCCTTTAACAATAGAGAGGAAGATGAGGGAGTTGAAGAAGGAGTAAGTCTTAAACCTTACTCTCCTACTTAAACCTTATAATCAAAATTGGATGAAAAAGAAATAACACTCATTTGGGTATAGAAATCTTTCTTAACCTACAGGAAGGGAAAGGGGATAAGTTATGAGGGGTGCTGATAAAAGGGAGGTCACATTGTGGGACATGGTAGTCAGAATAAAACACTTTTGAGAATGAACAGGGTGAAAGGAGACAGAGTAGGAAAA
This sequence comes from Gymnobelideus leadbeateri, assembly GCA_011680675.1. Classification (NCBI taxonomy): domain Eukaryota; kingdom Metazoa; phylum Chordata; class Mammalia; order Diprotodontia; family Petauridae; genus Gymnobelideus; species Gymnobelideus leadbeateri. Next base: position 22,783 of record WOXC01003721.1, read on the forward strand.
ATGGGGGAAATAGGATGAAGAGAAATACACAGTAACTATAATTTGAAAAAAAATTAAAGAAATCTCTGATAAAGCCCTTATTTCTCAAATATATAGAAACCCAAGTCAAATTTATAAGAATACAAGTCATTCCTTGATTTTTAGCTACCATTACATACTCATAAGTTTGATTAAAATTAGAGAAAAGGAAAATAATAAATGTTGTAGGAGAGGTGGAAAAATCGAGCACTAATGTACTTTTAGTGGGATTTTGAACTAATTCCTCTATTTGGGAGACAATTTGGAACTAGGCACAAAGGACTACAAAACCATGCAGAACCTTTGACCTAGAAATACCACTACTAGGTCTATATCCCAAAGATAATTTTTAAAAAATTAAGAAAGGATCATATATATATACAAAAAATATTTGTAGCTCTTCTTTTTGTGATGGTGAAGAATTGAAAATTGGGGGGACACCCATAAGTTCAGGAAAGATATAATATTAAATGATTTTTAAGAAAGAGACAACAATTTAAAAAAAAAAAAGGTATGATGTGGCATCAAAAATGGAATCCTGACCTTTGGAATCTAAGATCTACCACTATGTGCCTTGAGTAAGTGAGTTATTTTCTCTCTACTTTGGATTCTTCTCTACAAATTAGAGTAATAATCCCTTCCTTATGTCAAAGGCTTGTTGCAAAGCTGCAATGAAACATATTATAATATACATATACAATATAGACATATTTATATATAATATATATACATACACACAAATGTATAATAAAATATAATACATAATATGATATATAATTCTATATAATATAATCTTCTATTATCTATATATCTATGCATACTAAATCTCCACAGAAATGCTATTTGCTATAATTGTTGTTGCCATAGCTGGCCAGGAAAGATATGTATATAAGTTTGATTCTATGGTAGTGAAAAATGGATGTTGGTTGTAATGGGAAAAGGCTCAAAAGAGAAATAGACTTTGTTCCTCACTAAAACCTCTTAGCTATCTAAACTAGTGGTCCACAGGATTTTTTTTAAACAATTGTGTTTAGTTCTTCAAATTTTAAATCTGGAGGTCATTTTAGAAATTATGTTTTTCAACCCTTTTTTTCCATATAGGGAAGCTGCCAGTCTCAGGGAATTATTTTGTGGCAGCCAGGATTCTATCAGCTTTCTCACAGAAAAATCTAAGATATCATTAAATATCTCCAACCCAATTCATTTCATTTATTAGTGCTGAATTTGTACAAATGCAGAGTTTCAAAGACAAAACTTTGATCTTCTCTTTTAGTTATAAGGGCACCACTACTCTCCAAGTCAACCAATATCACTGTCATCCTCAATTTTTACCCCCTCCATAACCAATCTTTTGCAAAGTTCTATCATTTCAATCTTCATATCTCTTATACATCCTATTTTCTTCTTTGATTTTTCAATCACTCTGGTGCAATACTTAATCACCTTATACTTGAGACTATAGAAATAGTCTACTGGTTGGTTTGCCTGCCTCAAATCTCTCCATACTGCATTCTATCTTCCACTCAACTGTCAAGTGCTCTTTCTAAAGACAGGATTGATCATATTACCATCAGCCCCCATTCAATCAACTCCAGTGTTTCCCTGTCATTGACAGGATCAAATATTAAAAAAAAAAAATACTCTAGCATCCAAAAACCTTCCTAAGTAAGCCCCTGGTTCTCTCTATTCATACACTTCATACACTGAATACACTCTCCCCCACATGTATTGCTATCTACTGATACTGGCATTTTTGCTCTTCTTTGAAGAAAATACTCCATGTTTGGACTCCATGCATTTCCCCCTCTCATTGCCCTCTCCTGTTTTTTTTCCTGGCTTTCTTCATGTCCACACTAAAACCTTTCCTTCTACAAGAAGTCATTCCCAGTTCCTTTTAATGTCAGGGCCTTCCAACTTTCTATTATTTACAAACTGTCATGTGAATATCCTTTCTGTACATAGTTGTCTTCACAGTCTTTATAATTAGACTAAGTGGTTCTTGAGAGCAGAAATTGCTTTGTGGCTTTGTTTATTTCCCTAGCACTTAGCACATTCCTGACACATAGTAGTCATTTCATATATGCCTATTTACCTTCTTCCATTTGCAGAACCTGAGAAAAACAGGGCTAAATGCTGGATATTGAGAGGATGATAATTACAGCATGAGAGGATATAACATATAAATGATAATTTGAGGAGGGAAGGCACACTAACAAGTGGGTCCTGCAATGCTTCCTGTAGAAGGTGGCAATGACTTAAACCCAAAAGATAGCAAAGGTAATAAAGAAGAAGTTGAGGTTTGAGAAGTAATGAGTCTTCCAGACATGGTGAACATATCTTGAAAAGTCAGAGACAACAGACAAATGCCAAATTTTCAAAGTAATATGTAGGAGATTTTGAATGAATTATAGAGTATATCAAGGAAGAGCGAGTACAAATAAGTCACAGAAGGTAGGCCAAAACTAGATTGTTAAATGTTTTATACATTAGTCTGAATAGTTTGAAGTCAATAGGGAATAATTCAAATCATTATTTCTTCGGATATTTTATACATTGCTGATTTTGATGTCTCCAGGAATATCAGAAAAAAAAATCTTTCTTTGTATTCCCCTTGTTCAATATTTTGAGAAAAGAGCATAGAGCTAACAGTCAGGATAACTGCTTTCTTATTTCTATATCTGCCTTTCATTAGCTGTAGAACCCTGGGTCTAATTTGCAACCTCTTGAGTTCTCAGTAAATTCATCTGCAAAATGGGGCTGTTGGACCTTACTGCATCACAGAATTTTGCCATGTTATAATGTAACTAAAATTATCTTTAAAATTATAAAATTTTAAATTATTATTACCTTTTTTGCATTTATTTTCCTTAATTAGACTAGGAAATATTTTCTATTGGTTCCAGTTTTCAGAAAATAATTTTCTAAAATGGCCCACTTATCTTTTAGCATTTGTGGAGTTTAATTAAATTATATTTTAAGACAAAAACAGATGAAATTCAACTTTAATGAATCCATGAAAGAAAAGTAGTTTAAACTGTGGAAGTTTTATTGTATTAATCATTTGTTAGAATTTCATTAATTACAACTTCTCACTATTATAAGATTAAGCATCTTTAATTTCCAAACTTGGGAGAAAAGAATTTCATCTATTGCATAAAATAAATAATTTTCTGTTTATCAAAATATAACACTGAATTTTTCAAATAAAGGAAATCCTTTTAAAAACATCCCTGAAGTCTACTCCCTGAAGTTAGTGTTTAAGAACTGATATTTAATTCATCTTCATTTTTCTTTCAAATATGTGTAAAAATAGTTTATTTCCTTTCTTATCTTCACCACATCTTCTATTCTCTTCACTCCAAAGCGGAAGTATAGATGGTTAAATTTTTGACATGGAGTATTTTCTTAGGAGAAATATATCTACTCAAAAACTGTTTCCATGTAATTTTTATTCATTTACCATGCACATGTTTAGTATTACATACTGGAACACCATAGCTGAGTTGCAGACCAGGCTGATTCAGTCCATGGCAAGTTGTGAAGATATAAAAATGTGCTGTGGATACCCCTGAGCCGCACTTTTCATCATGTTGCTACTATCTTTGGTCATGTCTTATTTTAAATCCTTGAGCTAGACATGTCTGCCTACCCCCTTCCAGATTTTCAGTCTACCAGTCCCAAACATTTCTCCCTTTCCCCCAAACCCTTCCTTTTTTCAGTTTACCCATCTTTACTCCCATCTCTTTCTCCTACTCCATTAGAGTGAATGGTAAATAAATAATTTAAACAAATATCTTTTAATGAGCATTACTCCTCTTATTCCATAGTGCCCTGTTCATAACTAACCCAGAAGGAAGATAAATGCAAAAGATTTGACTTCTTTTACACATCTTCCTCATTAGACCTCCCTATCTTCTCCATATCCTGATGACCTAAGACCCCTGGACCTTGGTATCCTTTCCATCAGCAACTTTCAGACTCCTGGGATTTTTTTCATTTATCCTAAAGCTAAACTTCTTGCATCTATAATCTCTCATATAAAGAGTTGGAGCTTCTTGGGAGCAGATAATCTTTTGTTTATGATATTTGAAACACCAACCCTCACCACAGTGTTTGGAATATAGAAAAATGCTCAAGTAATGCATTCATTCATTCACTCTTTGTCTCCTTGCTCCCTTCGGTGTCCTCTAATATATTTATAGTATTCCACCTTCACATTTTCAATATAATTCTTCTGAGATCTTGCATAGTCACTTGCTTAAGAACCTTAGAGATGTTGATTATAAAATTGCAGAGGCTAATGATACCCTTTGGCTAGCCCATCTCAACATACTACCAGTTAGGAAGTATGATTTTGAAAGTCTGTAGCTCCCAGGAGCAACAGCTATGGCAGAATCTGGACGATTATAACATTATTCCATAAAAACACAAGGTCTTTAAGGCTAAGAAATAAGAGGGTCAAGAAGGTATAGTAGAGATAAGTATTGAGAGAGATGAAATTATTTTACAGAAATGTGTTTCTTGTATGGGCTAAAGAAGGTAAATTATCACAATTAGTAACAGTCACAGTCTTCAGCTTGTGCCTAGAAGAGAGAACCAACATGAAGAGAAAAAAAATGACTGTTACTATAAAAGGACTATCAGATAACATGAATATTTTAGAAAATTGCAGCTCTCAACTTTTCCCATCTAAGCACTTTGAAATAATAAAGATCATCCTAAAGATTTGATTCTTAACTGATGAGCTATCTGGAATATTAAATTTTAACTTTTCTTGAGAGCAACAGACAACCTTTTCCTCACTTTTGTACTACTTTCAAAGCTTTTTACCAATGGTTTTATATATTTTTAGTAACCTCTCTGTATTATCATTTTAATGTAAAGACAAATAGCTTGACTTTAACTAGCAATTGAAGATTTCTTATTCTTAATATGTGTGCAATTTGATATTTACTTACATTTTTCCTGAGATTATGTAAAAAGAGGCAGAGAAAGGATAATGTGCCAACCTGATCTGACATCATCAGATTTCAACTTGTACCCCGAAATGTCATTAAAAGTGGTTGTTATTTGGAACTCATTAACCCGATCAGGCTAACACATAGTTTTTCTCTTCGAATTCTTTTAAATAGTATACTCAGTATAATTCTACTTTGCAAAAGATCTGGTGCTAACTGAATTCTGAAGTGTTAGGTGATTCCTACTTTCTCTTCTGGTATGTACAAATGCATCATGGTATGATGAAATAAGAATTGAATCTGGTGTCACAAGAGATCTGTGTACAAACTCTATCATCTAATTATTCTTTTTTAAGCAATTTTTAAGCAATTAAGTAACTTGCTCAAGGTTACACAGCTAGTTATTTATGTGTGGGTGCTAAGTACTGTGGCCGGAACTGATCCCAGGTCATCCCGACTCCAGGACTGGTGCTCTTACTCACTGTGCCACCTATCTGCCCCCCTATCTTCTAATTCTTAAAAGCTTTGTGAATCTGGAAAAATAACTTACCCCCTCCAAGTCAAATATTTTACATAAAGAAAATGAAAATGATAACAGTGGTAGAATTTGGACTGATATGAAGAATAAGTGAAGTAATGCATCTAAAGTGTTTTATCAATCTTAAAGTCTATATTAGCATGAGCTATTGTTTTTCATCATAAAAAATCTGAAGGCCCACTGGGAATCATATACATGACAGAAGGAATGGGGAGACTTGGGATAAACAGTCACATAAAGCCCCAAAGAAATTATTTCACTGTTTTGTTAGCAAGTAAAGAATGGAGTTATTTGAAGCACCTCTTTTATATCATCCATATATGTATTTTGGTTCATTCCAGTAGCATCATTCAATGGTACTGCAAATATTTGAAGTGATAAATAGAATATCAGCAAAAATATATCTTTATTTCAGGAGCCAGGAATGGTCAACATTCATTCAAGACACATTTTTAATGCTTGTTTTATTTTGAATGCAGAATAAAGGTGAGTTAACATAATATTGTAATAAATCCAAAAAGGCAGCTGCATTTAAAACTGCATCTACAAACACTTTTAATTTGATCTTGGCTTATATGGAAGAAACCAAAAGAGAATATTAGGAAGAAAAAAGTCCATTGCACACACTACCTGGCATAAATAAAGACCATTGATTAGGATAATAACATCTAGCCCAAGAATTTTTAGCTTTTCTCTGAATTGTATGGCAGTATTTAGTTCAAGCAAGCATTTCAGCTAATGAGACATATCTTAAGAACTTGCCAGGAATGAAACCTCACTGATAGCCAGTGACTGATACGAGTGATTTGTCAGGGATTAAAAGAATGCTAATGAAGCAAATGTGTGTATTTGGAGCCCTGTAGCAGAAAGATTAGGTGACTAGCAAGTTAGATGGTGCAGAGTGCTTATGTATTAGAGAAAATGAATGACATTTTTTTTCTTTAAAGAGTCTTAAAAAGCAAAACATAAAAATGAAAGTTATAAATATACCCATTCCTCTTTCTCAATAATGACTTCAGCTGTTAATAGGCATTTAAAGATGATTTGTGGGGGTGGAGTGAAGATGGTGGAGAAGAAACAGGACTTCCACCTGGCTCCCTCTCCAACCTCCTCCAATTCATGTAAAAATGACTCTAAACAAACTTTGGAGCTACAGAACCCACAAAATGACAGAGAGAAGAGAACTTCCCACTGAAGACAGTCTGGAAGGCCAGCAGGAAGAGGCCAGCACAGCATTCTGGGAGCAGAACACAGCCTTGCATGAGCCAAAGATTTTAGCCTCATAGCAGCCACAACTAGATGATGGCTGGATGGAATTCAGATCACCAGCACCTGTGGCAGTTTCCAGAATTATGAACATATAAATGCTAACAACAAAGCGAGAGGTCCAGTACAGTGTGGACTTTGTGAACTGGGAGTTTGGGAGTGTGGTCTAGCCTTTATCCCCTGGAGGGAGAAGCATCTGAGGTGCTGTGGCCGTGTAGCTGTGGCTATAAATTGTACGGGGACCAAGCAACAATTCTCAGGTGTAATTGATCTTGGTTTAACGTGCTTGGATCTGGATTGAGGTCTAGGGTGGAGGTCCTGGGGTATGTGACCAGTTTGCCAGGGTACGTGGAGTCTTAAGAGAGGGCGCCCAACTAATGTTTTTGGCAGCTGAGAAAACCCCAGCTATTGGGACAAAGCTCCACGATCTGGTAGCAGAGTCCTAATCTGGCAAAAAGCTAAAAAGTCAAGTAATTGAGTGGCAAAATGAGCAAGCAAAGGAAGCAAAGTAAGGATAGCAATTTGACTTTACACTGCTATTTTGGGGACAAAAAGGATCAAAGCATGGAATAGGAGGAAGACAGCAAAGTCAGAACTCCTGCAGCAAAGGCTTTCAAGAAAAATATGAGCTGGTTACAGGACATAGAGGAGCTTCAAAAGCATTTTAAAACCAAATAAGAGACATGGAGGAAAACATGGGAAGAAAAATGAGAATGATGAAAGAAAATTTTGAAATGAGAGTCAACAATGGGACTGAAGAAAATAACATCTTAAAAAATAGACTAGGGGGGCGGAGCCAAGATGGCGGAGTAGAAACAGCTCTTCCAAGCCTCTCTGCCCCCAGATTCTCCACAAACTATGTAAAAAAGGACTCTGAAAAACTTCTGGAGCCCCAGCACCCACAGAACAACACAGAGAAGCTAACCTCCCGCTGAGGACAGCCCAGCACCCTGCAGGAAGGACCAGCGCAGCGGTCTGGGAGCCGGCAGCGCGCAGAGCACAGAGCTCAGGAGCCCAGCCAAGCCCAGGTCCACATGAGCCGAGGTTTTAGCCCCAGGGCGGCAGGGCCAGCAGACAGCTAAAGGAACCCCAGAACACCAGGAACTGTGGCGACCCCAGAATTATCAACATAGACTTGCCTAGGACAAAGTAAGAGGTTAGTGTCCTATGGACTTTGGGACCTGTATTTGGGGAATGCGTCAGCTCCCTCCCCTGGGGGCTAGAAGCCACTGAGGAGACACGCCATTTTGTAGTTTTCATAGGCATTTCCGGCTCCCAGCCTACAAATTGTGGGGAGAACCAGCGATCAGTCTTGGGGGGTAATCGCTCTTGCTTTAACCTCCCTGGATCTGGATTGTGATCTAGGGTGGAAGTTGTGGGTGGGTTTACAGCTTGCCAGAAACGGAAGTTGCCCCCCACATGTTCAGGACGAAAATTCCTCTATCTGGCCTTAAAGCCATAGTGTGGCAACAAGCCCAAAAGTCAAGCAATTAAGTGGCAACATGCCAAGGCAAAGGAAACAGAAAAATGCAACCTAGACTCCTATTTTGGGGGCATAGAGCGGGAAAAGGACTGTGAGGTCAGAAGTCCTGCTCCAAAAGCCCCAGGGGAAAACATGAGCGGGTTGCAGGCCATAGAGGACCTTAAGAAGGACTTTAAAAATCAAATAAGAGAAGTGGAGGAAAAATTGGAAAAAGAAATGAGAAGGATGCAGGAAAGTATGAAATGAGGGTCAACAGCCTGACTGAGGAAAACAACACCTTAAAAAATAGACTAACTCAAATGGCAAAGGAGGCCCAAAAGGGCAATGAGGAGAAGAATGCCTTAAAAAGTCGAATTTGCCAGATGGAAAAAGAATCTCAAAAGTTCACTGAGGAAATTCATTCCTTCAGAGTTAGACTGGAGCAAATGGAAGCTAATGACTTTATGAGAAATCAAGATGCTGTTAAGCAGATCCAAACAAATGAAAGATTAGAAGGCAATGTGAAATATCTCATGGGAAAAACCACTGACCTGGAGAATAGATCCAGGAGAGACAATTTAAAAATTATTGGACTACCTGAAAGCCATGATCAAAGAAAGAACCTAGAAATCACCCTTCAAAAAATTCTCAAGGAAAACTGCCCTGATGTTTTAGATCCAGAGGGCAAAATAGAGGTTGAAAGAATCCACCGATCACCTCCTGAAAAGATCCCCAAAAGAAAACTCCCAGGAATATTATAGCCAGGTTCCAGAATCCCCAGATCAAGGAGAAAATACTCCAAGCAGCCAGGAAGAAACAATTTCAATATTGTGGAAACACAATCAGAATAGCCCAGGACCTGGCAGCTTCTACACTGAGGGATCGAAGGGCATGGAATATGATATTCCAGAGGGCAAAAGAACTGGGAATGAACCCAAGGGTCACCTACCCAGCAAAACTGAGTATTTTGTTTCAGGGGAAAATATGGTCATTCAGTGGAATAGAGGACTTTCAAGCATTCTTGAGGAAAAAACCAGAGGTGAATAGAAAATTTGACATCCAGAAGCAAGAAGAGATGCCTGAGAAGGTAATCAGGGAAAAGAAATCAAAAGGAACTTATCAAAGTTGAACTATTTACATTCCTATATGGAAAAGCAATATCTGTGACTGATGAGATCTTTCTCACTATGAAAATAATGGAAGAAGGGGGTGTGGTCATACGAATACATATGTGAATGTGTGTGTATATGGTTACAGTTATATATGGATAGAGGGCATAGGTTGATTTTGTTGGGAAGGGAGAGTACTCAAGGGATGAAATTATGAGGTGAGAGAGGAAAGTGGCAAGAGGAGATGGGGAGAGACATGGTAGGGTAAACTATCTCATGTAGGGGAAGTGGGTGCAAAGGAGGGGGAGAATAAGGAAGGCTAAAAAGGCAAAACCACATTCACATTGAATTTGGTTCAGGGAAAAAATGACATACATACTAAATGGGATATCTCAACCTGCAGCAGGATAGGGGGAAGGGGGATGAGAGGAGGGATGATGGATGGGAGGGCATCCTTGGGGTGAGGGGAGGTTGGAAGTACCCACTATAGAAGAGGGACAGGATCATGTAGGGAATGGACCAGGTGGGGGGTGGGATGAGTGGGAGGGAATTATAAGCAGCCTTGTACAATATATCTACTATGATAATGTTTTGCATAGCTAGACATGTACAACATATACTGAATTACTTATCTCCCAAGAAGGAATGGGTGACAAGGGAGGAAGGAAATGGATCTAAAATTCGAGGTCGTAACATTAAATGTTTCAAATATATATATAAATACTATTATTAACACTCTTTTGCCTATAATTGGGAGATAAGATGTGCAGGCATTGGGACACAAAGATTCATCTCCCTCTAATGGAAAAGTCGATGGGGTATGGGAGAAGGTATGGGAGAGAGCAGATTGGAGGAAGCGATATCTTGTGGGACTGCTATTCTGGGAGGTTGGGTAGGGGAATAATGGG